>CM067546.1:54783382-54788382 GCA_034509755.1 Anisodus tanguticus | reverse complement strand
ACCCTAAACCCTAAACCCTAAACCCTAAACCCTAAACCCTAAACCCTAAACCCTAAACCCTAAACCCTAAACCCTAAACCCTAAACCCTAAACCCTAAACCCTAAACCCTAAACCCTAAACCCTAAACCCTAAACCCTAAACCCTAAACCCTAAACCCTAAACCCTAAACCCTAAACCCTAAACCCTAAACCCTAAACCCTAAACCCTAAACCCTAAACCCTAAACCCTAAACCCTAAACCCTAAACCCTAAACCCTAAACCCTAAACCCTAAACCCTAAACCCTAAACCCTAAACCCTAAACCCTAAACCCTAAACCCTAAACCCTAAACCCTAAACCCTAAACCCTAAACCCTAAACCCTAAACCCTAAACCCTAAACCCTAAACCCTAAACCCTAAACCCTAAACCCTAAAAACCCTAAACCCTAAACCCTAAACCCTAAACCCTAAACCCTAAACCCTAAACCCTAAACCCTAAACCCTAAACCCTAAACCCCCTAAACCCTAAACCCTAAACCCTAAACCCTAAACCCTAAACCCTAAACCCTAAACCCTAAACCCTAAACCCTAAACCCTAAACCCTAAACCCTAAACCCTAAACCCTAAACCCTAAACCCTAAACCCTAAACCCTAAACCCTAAACCCTAAACCCTAAACCCTAAACCCCCTAAACCCTAAACCCTAAACCCTAAACCCTAAACCCTAAACCCTAAACCCTAAACCCTAAACCCTAAACCCTAAACCCTAAACCCTAAACCCTAAACCCTAAACCCTAAACCCTAAACCCTAAACCCTAAACCCTAAACCCTAAACCCTAAACCCTAAACCCTAAAAACCCTAAACCCTAAACCCTAAACCCTAAACCCCCTAAACCCTAAACCTCTAAACCCTAAACCCTAAACCCTAAACCCTAAACCCTAAACCCTAAACCCTAAACCCTAAACCCTAAACCCTAAACCCTAAACCCGAAACCTTAAACCCCAAACCCCGAACTCCCAACCCCCCTTCAACCCCCCTCCCTCAACCCTTTAAACCCTGTCAACCCCAACCCTAAACTCCTAAACCCTAAACCCTAAACCCTAAACCCTAAACCCTCAAATCCCCAACCCCTAAACCCTAAACCCTAAACCCTAAACCCTAAAAACCCTAAAAACTCCTCAAACTCCCAAACCCCAAACTCCTAAAAACCCTAAACCCTAAACCCTAAACCCCTAAACTCTAAACTCTAAACTCTAAACCTCAAAATCCTCAAACTCTGAAATCCTTTAAATCCTCAAACTCTAAATCCTAAATCAAACTTAAAACCTCAAACCCTAAACCCTAAACTCCCAAACCCTAAACCCTAAACCCTAAACCCTAAACCCTAAACCCTAAACCCTAAACCCTCAACCCTCAACCCCAACTCCCTAAACCCTAAACCCTAAACTCTTCAAACCCTAAAACCTCCCAAAACCCTAAACTTTAAACTTAAACTCCTAAACTCTAAACCCTAAACCCTAAAACCAACTTAAACCCTAAACCTTGAACCCTCAAACCCTAAACCTTAAACCCTAAACCCTAAACTCCTAAACCCTAAACCCTAAACCCTAAACCCTAAAACTCTAAACCCTAAACCCTAAACCCTAAACCCTAAAACCCTAAACCCTAAACCCTAAACCCTAAACCCTAAACCCTAAACCCTAAACCCTAAACCCTAAACCCTAAACCCTAAACCCTAAACCCTAAACTCCTAAACCCTAAAACCCTAAACCCTAAACCCTAAACCCTAAACCCTAAACCCTAAACCCTAAACCCCAAACCCCAAACCCCAAACCCTAAACCCTAAAACCTAAACCCCAAAACCTAAACCCTAAACCCTAAACCCTAAACCCTAAACCCTAAACCCCAAAACCCCAAACCCTAAACCCCAAACCCTAAAACCTAAACCCTAAACCCTAAAAACCCTAAAAACCCTAAACCCTAAACCCTAAACCCTAAACCCTAAACCCTAAACCCTAAACCCCAAACCCAAACCCTAAACCCTAAACCCTAAACCCTAAAACCCTCAAACCCTAAAACCCTAAACCCTAAAACTTAAACCCTAAACTCCCAACCCCAAACTCCCAAACTCTAAACCCTAAACTCTAAACCCTAAACTCTAAACCCTAAACCCTAAACCCAAAACCTTCTAAACCCCTAAAATCCCCAAACCCCAAACTCCCAAAACCTAAACCCTAAACCCCAACCCCTAACCCCTAAACTCCCAACCCCTAAACTCCTAAACCCTCAAACCCCAAAATCCCCAACCCCTAAACCCTAAACCCTCGAACCCTCGAACTCAAATCCCTAAACCCTAAACCTTTTCAACTCTAACCCTCAACCCTAAATCTCTAAACTCGAAACCCTAAACTCGAATCCCGAAACTCCTAAACCTCGAACTCCCGAATCCTCAACTCTCCGAACCTCGAACCTCGAACTCGAATCCGAAACTCTCGCAACTCAACCCCGAACCCCGAACTCATCTCAAACTTCAACCTTAAACTCTAAACTCTAAACCTTAAACTCTAAACCCTAAACTCCCAATCAAACCCTAAACTCTAAACCCTAAACCCTAAACCCTAAACCCTAAACTCTAATCCCTAATCCCTAAACCCTAAACCCTAAATCCTCAAACCCCCGAACCTCGAACTCCGAACCCTCAATCCCTAAACTCTAAATCCCCAAATCCCGAAACTCTCAAACCCCGAACTCCTAACCCTAAACTCTAAACTCCTAAACTCGAACTCCCCGAACCCTCAAATCCCCAACCCCTAAACCCTCAAACTCCTAAACTCCGAACCCCCGAACTCCTAAATCTCAATCAAACCCTAAACCCTAAATCCTCAAATTCCTTAAACCCTGAACCAAATCAAATCAACTTCGAATCAAACCCTAAACCAACTTTAAACTCTAAACTCGAATCAACTCTAACTTCGACCTCAAACTTCCTAAACCCTAAACTCCGAACCTTAACCTCAAATCCTCAAATCCTAAATCAACCTAAACCCTAAAATCTCAAATTCCCAAATCTCAAATCTCGAATCTTAAATTCTAAACTCTAAACTTTAAACCCTAAACTTTCATCAACCCTAAACCCCAAACCCCAAACCCTAAATTCCTAAACTCTAAACCTAAACTTTAAACTTTAAACCCTAAACTTTGTAATCCTAAATTCCAACTGAATTTCAATTCAAACCTCGAACCTTAAATTCCAAAATCTTAAATTCCTAAATTCTAAAATCTTAAATTTTAACCCTCAACCCTAAACTTTAAAACTTTAAACCCTCAATTGATCTTCGACCCTAAACCCTAAATTTTAAACCCTAAACCCTAAACCCTAATCAATCAACTTTAAATTTTAAATTTTAAACCCTAAACCTCTAAAACTTAAATTCTAAAACCCTAAAAACCCCTAAACCCTAAACCCCGAACCCCTGGCAACCCTAAAATCCCCAACCTTAAACTCCCGAACCCTCAAACCCCTAAACTCTCGATCCCCGAACCCTAAACTCTAAATTCCTAAATCCTCAAACCCTCAAAACTTCTTAACCCTAAATTCCTAAACCCTAAATCAACTTCTTAACTTTAAATCAACTCAATCAGTCTCAAACCTTAAATCCCTAAACCCTAAAACTCCCAAACCCTCAAACCGAACCCTAAACCCTAACCCCTAAACTCCCAAACTCCTAAACTTTTAACTCCCGAACCGAACCCCCGAATCTCCTAATCCTCCAACTCGAACTCTAAACCTCACCCCCGAACCCCGAACCCCCGCCAACCCTAAACTCTAAACTCCTAAACCCTAAACCCTAAACCCTAAACTCCTGGGAAATCCCCAAACCCTAAACTCCTAAACCCCTCAACCCTAAACCTTAAACTCCTAAAATCCCTAAACCCTAAACTCCTAAACTCTAAACTTTAAACCCTAAACCTTGAACCCTAAACTCTAAACCCTAAACTCTAAACCCTAAACCCTAAACCCTAAAACTCCTAAACCCTAAACCCTAAACCCTAAACCCCGAACCCTCGAACCTTCGAACCCTAAACCCCAAACCCCAAAACCCTAAACCCTAAACCCTAAACTCCTAAACCCTAAACCCCAAACCCTAAACCCTAAACCCTAAACCCTAAACTCCTAAACCCTAAACCCTAAACCCCCGAACCCCAACCCCTAAACCCCTAAACCCTCAAACCCTCAAACCCTAAACCCCAAACTCTAAACTCCCAAACCCTAAACTCCTAAACCCTAAACTCCTAAACCCTAAACCCCAAACCCTAAACTCCCAAACCCTAAACCCCAACCCCTAAACCCCAAACCCTAAACTCCTAAACCCTAAACCCTAAACCCCAAACTCTAAACCCTAAACCCTAAACCCTAAAACCCTAAACCCTAAACCCTAAACCCTAAACCCCAAACCCTAAACTCCTAAACCCTAAACCCTCAACCCTCGAACTCCCAACTTTAACCTCAAACCCTAAATCCCAAACCTTAAACCTAAAATCTAACCCCTAATCCCCGAACCCTAAACCCTAAACCCTAAACCTAAAACCCTAAACCCTAAACCCTCAACTCCCCGAACTCCCCGAACCCCGAACCCTAAACCTCTAAACCCTAAACCCTAAACCCTAAACCCTCAACCCCGAACTCTAAACCCTAAAACCCTAAACCCTAAACCCTAAACTCCTAAACCCTAACCCCAAAACCCTAAACCCTCGAACCCTAAACCTCGAACCCTAAACCCTCAAACCCTAAACCCTAAAAAACCTAAATCCAAAAATCCCCGAATCTCTAACCCCGAAAACCCGAAACCCTAAACCCTCAACCCTAAACCTCAAACCCTAAACTCAATTTAACCCTGAATCCTAAACCCTAAACTCTACAACCCCAAACTCCTAAACCTTAAACCCCGAACTCCCGAACCCCGAACCCTAAACCCTAAACCCTAAACCCTAAACCCTAAACCCTAAACCCTAAACCCTAA